>CM077878.1:121383200-121388200 GCA_039720435.1 Amazona ochrocephala | reverse complement strand
GCATAATTTTGGGGGCATCCCCTCCCTCCTTAAACATTGGAATGCAAATTCACTATTAGCTTACTTTTAGCTTTATGGTGTTTTTCGTCAGTGGGTTAAGTAAGTGCCATTGTGGGGCAGATGAGAGTAACATTGAAAATCAGCTTTTAAAACCATTTTCAAAAGATGCTGGTGTGTTTACAGCCAGCGTTAGACTACTGATTCGTGACTGCAAAACCATGGCAAGCCATCTTAATCAGACTCAGGAAAATCTAAAAAGTTAATAAAGAGATAGAAAGCATCAAAATTATCTATTTCTGAGGAAACAACATGGGACAACCATGCTGCGCAGAAAACATTTTAGATCTAAGTGGTGGTACATGCTGTCCCAGCACCTTCCACCGGCATCTCAAAACATTTCACAAGAGTTAAAGGAATTCACGGTTCCACACTACTTTTCATTTGCTGGTTTAAAGAACAAGAAAACCATGCAGAAGAAATCCAGGCTAAACTATGTGTTTATAATTTGCTCTGTGAGAAGACAGGGACCTGGTTATTCCTCTCTTGCATTGAGAACAGGTGAAAGATGGTATTGAAACGCTGCTCTGTTTGACTTTCAATGTGTTGTTGCCTTTTCCCTCTTTCCCCTGCCATATCAGCTGTGCCACCTGCCATATCAAGAGGTGGATCAAAAGCTCCACCCACTGCATCCTCTTTTGTTCATGGAAAAGTGAAGGAGAGTTGTAACAGAGATACAACACTTGATAAACTGTATGCAGCCAGGCTCAAGATGTAAGGATGCTTTTCATGGGGTGAACAATTTTAATCCCGCTTTCCTCCTCACGCCAACATGTAACCATTAAGCCACAGGCAAGATGTGAATGACTTGTCTAATAAGGATTTTGCAGCTGGACTGGTACCTGGGATAGTATGTTCTCCTGCCTCATCTCACACTCTTAAGACATCTTTCATTTGAAATCGAACTTATTACCCAAATGGAAAGATTTGTCCCAGTGTTCCAGAACGCTATCAGATAGGACTAGTTTGTGATTTTTCAGAAAGCCTTTGCCAGCTTTCACGCAGGAAATGGAAGATTTTTTCTCAGTCCTTTATGTTCTGAAGATCACAACTCACTGCCAGTAGAACCAGCCGCATCAGGGCTGTGCCCAGGGGAATGGATGTCCACAGGAAGCTCATTTCTCTCTGCCATTTTTTCTCCGACAGAGGGGCATGACACGATGCTGTAAAAACTACCAACATATGTGAAGGAAAACTTGCATCAGCCTAACACTTCTATTCTCAGTGAAGCCAGCATAACTCTTGCACGGTGTCATTCATCTTTGAAGTGCTTTGCAGACATAAAGAAATTAGGCCCAATATTCTCTTACAGAACACAGTAAACTATATCATTAAAAATACAGTAAGTATCAGAGGCTAGTTAAAGCACATCACATGAAAGGCACTGATACGTTTTACAAGCATGATTTGAGAAACTGCCTAACTTCTTTCTTAGCAAAGACATTTGATGTATTAATAAATACTGTATTTTAATTAAAATTTCAGAGCTCAGAAACAATTTCCTACTAACACGAGGGACTCTGAGATCTCTCTAAAAAAGAACACTTTAGCGCCTCATATACAGTAAATCCTACATCTGTCACTTTTCAATACCCATTGTAGAACAAAAAATCAAGAAGAGAGCTTGCTTATACACCTCTAAAAATATCCGCATGGACCAAACCTGCAAGCACTTATGTAGATGAATAACTTCACTGCCTGTGGAGCTCCAATGTGAGTTGGTAGGATGAAGCCTAAATACATCTTTGGTAAACAAGCCATCAATTACACACTTTAGGGATGGCAGCACCTGTGCAAAGCCTTCAACTCAAGTGACAGACACTAAAGAAATAAAAAGCAATTATTGGCTATGAATTTGAGTAAAACTGTTTTCTTCTTAGAGATAAAACCACAATTCAGTGACACTGGCTCTATTTTTGGCAACTAACAATCTTTATTAGATTATTGTACAGCAGACATTCAAGCCCTCTCAAAAATAAAAGGTTCACAAATTGTAATTTTTCAGTATTTTTCACACTCCTTTGTTGATTATAAAGATTTCCTTGTACATGGTTTTAGAGAAAACAAAGGCACTGCTGTGTGGGACAAACAAAACAAAGCTAATTAAACTAAAGCCACCTTCACAGCAATTTCAAATTACTCCTAAATGCTTTTGATTTCTTATGAGGCAAGCATCTTCCAACAAGAGTTTGAACATGAAACTCACACCAGCTCTAGGGGAGACATACTACTCAGTTCTAGGATAAATGGTTGGTTTGCATTGCCCCTGGTCTTTATCTAACACCGAGAATAGGCTGCTTTTTATCAAAAGAGGAATAAATTGCTGTTATTGTGATGTTAGCCCATCGCTTGGCATTGCAATTCAAGTTTTTGTGAGACAGAAATGTATGATCTAACTGCGACTTGACCTATGCCTTCTGAGATCCATCTAGGTGCTCTAATGGAGCATAAAAAGTATTGAATACAAGGACATGCAAACCGGTAGTGAAGAAATTTGTTTGAGAAGAAGAGCAAAGAGAAAGGGACTTTCATGAGCTCGAGGTTTACATGCTGCCCAATTTGTTACATACGGAAGAATGCTCACTGCCATTCTTTTAATGAATGTATTTCAGCATGACCCTCTACACTTCCTTGCTTCTAGTACCTCCCCCTCTTAGTCATGGTCCCTGCCTCTTTTTTCACCATTTAAAAAGTGTTGCGGTTTAAGAGACTGTACAGGGTTCTTCAGTGATCCAGGTTGTTTTTCTGAGAAGTCATTCAAATGGTCTATTAAACCATAACGAGAATAAGCAACCACTCCTGTTTCTTTGTAGGATTTTTGTCAAGAAAAGTCACATCAAATGTTTATCAAATACTTGGGCCCTAATATATCACAATATAAACTAATTCAAGAGAGAGAGTTTGATTACACTACAGAATTCTTTAGTTGTTATGATGTTTCCCGGAATTTGTCCAAAAAGGATGTATTTTTTTAAAAAGCGATTTCTGGGATAGTAGCATTTAGATTTTAGTCCTGATAAAGGCTCACTTTCCATTCATAGTCAGAACCTAAATGTGCTCTTCTTGTACCTAAACAGATAATAAGCACTCAGCACACTCCCCCTTCTTGACACAACACACTGAGACTAATCACACATAATTGGAGAGGAGGAGCAGAGGGGCTGGGCAGGCTATTGTGTCCAAAGGACAAATGGTCAGTTTATGAGGCTTTTGTCTGATGCATAATTTCTTATACATCTACAGGAGGAAAAGTCCTGCTGGAAAAAACTATAGATATAAAAAGCCTTCAAAACTGAAGCAAATGAGGACATGGATAGAAAAATCAGCAGTGGAATTAAATACATAAAAAAAAAAAAGGCAGAAAAATTGAAGCGTTCAATAGGTGCACTTTTAAAAGACCTTAAAGACAACTATTTTCTTGCAATTAAATGCGAATTCATTTACTCCTTTACATCAGTTATATAAGCCCACAAAGAATATTGCTCAACTATTTTCAAATACACACCAAAAATAACATTTAAAGAGATTAACAGAGTACATGCAAGTTTAAAGGCACAAAAGAGACGGAAGCCAGTGTTACACCTTTGTTAAGGCATACATATAAAGTCCAATCAGTTTTAAGCCGGAATATAATTGGAAAAGAAAAAGTTCTGAAATGATACAAAGAAGATGTCTCAATGTTTACACACTGTGAAATAAGCCCCGGTTGGAAATATTTCTCTGATGATGGCTCAGGAACAAAAGGGGGGGAACTGAACCCTCCCTACTCCCAACCATCCGTACACATGGATTAAATTTCTGTAGTCCACCTTCAAACAAACAAACAAACAAGTCATCTTCTATCTGTGTCTGGTTAAAATGAGAAGAAAAGGGTAATGGAGGTTTTCGTCATACGTATCTTTTTCTTCATTTTTCAACTGCAAACAAAAAATGGATAAAGTGAGCAAACTGTATGAAAGCATTCTTAGAATAGTGACGGTTCTTGCTTAGCTATATTCCTTAGTGCAAATGATACTACTGAAGGTTGAACATTTAATGAGTACAAAAAGAAATCTTAAGGTCAAGCACTATCACAGGTACAGAACAGCAAGTCAAATATTATCAGGAGCTGGTCAGAGTTTGTAGACAAACTAATTCACCCACTAAGTAGTTGAGCATTACTTATAAAAGAAGTGAGGTCCCAAACTGCTGTATTAAATACATTATATTCAAGTGAGATTTAAGGCCTGAATTAAACCCACTGAGCAAGGAACTTCAGAACAAAGGCTAAAAGTTTATCCCTAATCAGCCTAACTATCGCTGTATTTTTGGTATTTAAGATCAGCAACTGTTTCAGACATCTGAAATACCATAATCTTACCTGAAGGTTTACATAATTGCAAGCCACTTCCAAGGCTGTAACGCAGTCCTCCATGGGCTTATTTATTAATTCTGTTTAATTTTAAAAATTCTGATTGTAAGAGAGAATTCTAACCTGATAATTAGAGCCATACAATTAAAATTGCTAGGGATAATGTTACGTGTGCTCTTCTGATCTACACTAAAAGAATGTCTTTCTAAAAAAAAAAAAAAAAGGAATGCGCACTTTCTTAGGTATTCTGGTTAAACACAATTTAAAACACACACACACAAATTAAACTGAAGTATGTGGCAACTACTCATACATATTACATTTTGTAATTACCTCGCATAAAAATATTAGCGTATTTTCAATGCAAACCCAAGGAAGAAATGTAAGAAAAGAAAAGTGCCTTTAGCCATGCCTGACACATGCAATGCCCCCCCTAACACCACATTTAAAGCCAGAATTCTTCTTATCCCATATTGTTTTGCCTTTGTTTTTCTTGCTGTGCATTAAGGATTTTAGTTGGTCTATGTCACAACACTGCCCGTGTTATTTAAACAAAGGTCTTTTCCATATCATATTCTTCAGCTGTGAAGTG